>CM055977.1:24970000-25007500 GCA_029531755.1 Holothuria leucospilota
TAAGAGGTCACTGACCTTTGACTCTTCGTTATCTAGGATTTTTTATACCGATTTTATTAAATACATAAGAAACATCCATCATTTTGGATAACAACAGCACCAACCGACGCCAACACCACCGCCAACAGCAACAAGGAAAAGGGGGAGGGGACAACTATATATTGAAAGTCGGACTGAGAACGTGCATTTATTTAATTATATTAAAATATATATAATATATATAAATATAATTATAATATAATGATATTATTTTAATTATTTAGCGACTAAACAACTCATTTTTTTTGGACTGAAAACGTGTATTTCATTTTCGGACTGACAACGTGTCGAACTAAAAACTCGTTTTTTCTGACTGAAAGAGTGTATTTTATTGTCGGACTGAAAGCGTGTATTATATTTTCGGACTGAAACTGTGTCGGAATAAAAACTCGTTTTTTTCGGACTGAAAAGGTGTATTTCATTTTCGGACTGAAAAAACTTGTATTTCATTTTCGGACTGAAAAACTTGTATTTCATTTTCGGACTGAAAACCTTTTCGGAAAAAAACTCGTTGTTTCGGACTGAAAACGTGTATTTTATTTTCGGACTGAAAACGTGTCGGACTAAAAACTCTTTTTTCGGACTGAAAACGTGTATCTTATTTTCGAAGTGAAAACGTGTCGGACTGAAAAGGCGTACCCAGAATTGTTGCGTGACCAGCTCCCAATAGTGAAATCCTGGCTACACCACCAGCCTAGACCAGATCCTGTTTCTCTCAACGGGAGTGGACCTCCTATTTATCATATCTGCTATTATACACATTTTAAAATCCATAAATTCATGTTTTTGTGGCACTCCATACATGTGCCCTTATTCCCGATGGAAGGAATCCGGTGGGCTTGGTCGCGGCCTCATAACGCCATCGGCCCCGAGGAGCCACAACCGTTTGTTCGATGTCCATTTTCCTACCCCGATGTTTGAAAAGCGATCCCCATCCCTGAGAACTGACTTTTGAAACCGATTATATCCCTTGTCCCGCGAGGTAATCATTCCCAAACTTCACTGACATAATTCGCTGTCATAAGCGGGAGAGACGGAAAGGTCGATGTGCAGGCATAGATCACTTACTACAAAACTGCCTCTCAGTCAATGCGCCGTAAAGCTGAGCAAATCGAGAATAACTTGGGGGAAAGGCGGGGGGGGGGGGGAGGGGGGATTTGGACACCGTAGAGAACAAGTCTTTGTAAGCTTGCCACAAAGAACTTCACAAAACCGCAACTTTCGAACTTGCTCTCCGCGCCTCCTCCATTCTAAACATCTGCGTTCTCCAAAGTGAAAGCAATTTTATGTGAGTGCGGGCTTTTCATCCGGGCACTTTTTCAAAGCAGTCTGTTCCTACAAACCGACAGTTGTACACGTATTTTCAAAGTAAAGGAATGTTGTAAACCAATTGTCGTTGCGGATCAGGTGTTCACCATAGCCGGTCAGAATATGCCATTTTGAGTTTTATCCTTTTTTCACTTGTAATTCCTGAAATGTAAACATTCTTAGGCTATTAATTTTATACAGACAAGGCAAGATCTACTCGTTGTGTGACTTAACTGTGTGAATGTGGGATATACAGATAGCTGTACATTCACGGTGTAATTCTCAGTTCTGAAGACCTAGATGTTAACAACCTTTTGAAGCCCTCCAAACTATATTCGACTCGGCGAATGAACTAAGACGAACTTATACATCGTTGAAGCTCTATTTGATGTAAACTAACTGACACAAATGTGGAATATCTCTCAGAATTAAACTAATGAATTCTCCTAAATACAATTGAAGTTCAATTTACCAGCCGCACTTGTCGCATGTAGCCCGACGCCTCGACTAAAAGTGAGATTAGCCGACGGTAGGAATGGTCACGAAAATGTCTTTTTCGGTCTGATTTCGACAAAATTGTAATCATTATCGCTGATAATATGAGGTCCCGGGGCTCGAACCACGAACACTAGCTTCTCCACAAAATCTCATTGCTGTAAAATTATGTCAAAAAATAGGGGCAAGGGAAAGCTAAGATGTAAAAACGTCGTGGGATGACGCCATGATGATGATGTTATGCAGCGCATTTAAAAAATGAAAGTTAGGGCCTTCGTCGGCGACAAATAGTAATGTACAAATTAGGCTAGCCAGACATCAATGATGGAATGCCGACCTAGACAAAAATCTGACATATCCGGCAGTAATGTAACGTAGTGGAAATAGACTTTTAGCTGTATGATTATATATTTCATCTAATTTTCACTGTACTGACAAACGTTGTAATAACGATATTATACTTCTGACATATAGAATGTTGAATTTCACCTACAAGTCGTGAAACTTCAACTGACATTAGTCAGGTCCTTCACACTTTGCATTTGTTTGGAGTTGTTGGATCGGGCGGCGACGATGAGGGAGGTGGTGAGGCCAGACATCAAATGATACGTAATAATTTCCAAAAGACCAAAGATAAGTTTCCATGTTTCAAATGTTTTAGAGCGTGTCTCACCAAGTCTGTATAGTTATCGATATATTGCCAGGGTTGCTGAGCAGAAAGGGAACAAGCAGGGGCGTACACACAAAACTTTTCAAGGGGCTGTGGATGGATTTTGAGACCGACTGCCTTTTGTGAGACCGACTCTTACTGGCTTAGTAGCAGGTCCGAAACGTTAGCGGTCCAAAAGTATGAGAGGTTATGGTTTGCTTTAAATTACATTTGCATCATATTTAACGGTAAGGAGTGATGTGTGGATAAATAGGTTACTGAACATGGTGAACTGTGACAAAAACCCACAAGAGTCAAAGCACTCCTACGAAGGTGTGGACTCCACCCTAAAGCCCCTGGTGAGGTCTACGGACCAGTGGCGTGTGCAGGATTTTGGAGGTGGGGGGCACAACCTGTGATTCCCCCGACTGACATGGGGGTGTCACAAGTGCATCGAAGGTGCACCACGAGCGAGAAGCGCGAGTTTGCACGCGTGGGGTCCAGGGGGCGAAGCCCCCGGAAGCTCCTGCAATATAAGGTAATAAGACCGCCGTAAATTGGTTCTAGAGGCCTTATTGATCAGGTTTCGTTTGTTTAAGATTTTGTGAAATTCGATGTCAATGACGGAGAGTTCAAGTTATCCTCTATGCGTTGTAAGCTGCAGTATATGTGTCACATAACCTACATTGACAGGACTGTAAGATGACGAGGACTGTTAGATCACGAGGCCAGTCAAGAAGGCTGCTTGAGATGATCGCAAAAGTTAACAGAACTGTTTCATCCTTAAACCTATACAGTTTTACCATTGCAGATGGTTAAAGTGACTAGCCCGAAGCGCGAAGGAAACTTAATGATAATAGGCCTACCTGCACCATGGGCCAGATATTGATATTGATAGCATCCTGTCGGATTATTCACTGAAGGTCGATTGGAAGAGCTCTATCCTTTGGTAAACGACCCATGATATATAGGAAAAATTCTCTCCTAATTTCATTCTGTAGGCTACTTCTAAGTTTTGAGTGCCAGGGATGGAGCCAGGATTTTGCCCGACGGGTGGCTAGACGGGCGGAGACAGCGACCCGAAGCCCTGACAGCCCCGATGCTGTCAAGGGGATAGTGAGGAGGGATCTGAAGAAAATCTGTGTCCTAAACCATGCCATTGTGGGGCATATATTTCATAAAATGTGTATATACTAGAGGAACGTAGTTTCGGCGCCGATTTAATGTTTTCGGCCCAGAATGTAAAGTGTGAAATTGCAAGCGCGAGAAGCGAACGAAAATTTTTTGGGTAATCCTACACTAGAAAGAATCGGTACTTATTAAAAGCCAATTAAAGTCAATTGTCCTGGCAGTTGGTCCCTATCGGGCATAACTTACATTGTACTTTTCTCCTCGTGTCCCATAGCCGTACCGCTCTACAGACCCAAGAGAACATTGACTAAATGAGGTGATATGAGGCGAAATTTCCAACATTTACCTAAATTCATGTATTCAACTTCTTCAGTTACTTGAAAAGGTGGAAATGGTTTGGACTATATTTGGCTATAAGTAACAGAACTGAGGAAGAGTGGGCAAAGTGTACCGAAAATCTCAGTTGGGTTTCATTGCAGAAACGACCCTTTGAAATCCAAAATAAGTAAACCGATCATAAATGGCGACAGGATTTCCCGACAGAGGGCTGGGCCATGCCAGCGACCCCAAGCTTTGACAGCCCCTCTGTCGAAGAGGTGGTGACAGGGGGATATGGCTTACTATCCCATGCCATTTCAGGGCATATTTTGCATCATGTCACTCAATTCTTCATGAGTCGAGTTGCGCACTTTATATATAGTGTTCTTTGGAATCTGAAACTTGCATTTACAAAGGGAGCGAAAATGTTTGGTAGGCTTACACAAAAACGATATGTGATCATTAAGAACATGAAGGGAAAAAAAAAGAGAAAATCTTAAGGGGTTCTAGACCATATCGAGGATAACATACATTTTATCGAAACACCTGGAGTACACCCTATGAAATAGCCAAACTTTGGTCCGTGAGTCGCTCGCAAACTGACCGTACCGCATGACACACACAAGAGAACAGGAACTAGGCTTAGCGAGATGGGATGGAACTTTCGACCTGCACATAAACAGTCTATACTCTGCCTACATGTTTCCTGGTAAGGTTGGCAGGACCTGTGCTATCTAGCAATGAAGAATGGAACTGCTGAAGATCCTGGAGTGACTGTACAGCGCGCGCAGCGCGCCGAAAATTCTGGGTTCTTACTAGAGATATTGTCCTTTCTCAGGTGCCGTCGGGGACTGCATACTCTATCGTATCGATTAAGACTCCCCTATGCGGGCCCCCTGCTCCCACCTGGCGCCATCCCTGTTGAGTGCTCAGTGTGTTTCTTCAATCTTTTTCTCTTCCCCTAACCCTTAAATCCCCCGACTAAGGGATTTTCCCCCGACTGACTTCGGAAGTGGGGGGCCTGTGCCCCCCGGCCCCCCTTTGAACACGCTACTGCTACGGACAACATTCCAGGAAGCTCTGATGTATTAGCAAAATTGTGAGCATTAGAATAAAGTATGTTGATACCTTCAAATGGCAATGAAATCACATTAAACAGACTACAATAATCAAACATTTTTCGATCATAATGGCCTATTTTATACTAAAACAAGTCGATACGATGATACAGGGTTCTTGTAGGTTTATAGGATCAAGCGCGTAGCGGGGGGGGGGGGCGAAAGGGACAGCCGCCCCCTTGAGCATATTTTGGTATTTTTAAATGTTTATTCATACAATATTGCTAGTGTTTCCCCTATTTATATGCGGTAAATAGGCCTGGGAAGTGCCAATTCCAGCGATCTGGGAGATATTTTGGGCCAAACTTTTTTTGCCCTTTGCGCCAACTCATGGTGGCGCGGAGCGATGAGAGTCTGTCTATGGGTTACGTCCCTGTATAGGATGCATTATGATAAGTGTTGATGTGATGATTATTCCACTCAGTCTCAAGTTGTCCTACAGGAAGAAATAATGGGACAATCAGCGTAGCTAAGATGCGGGCCGAAAAAATCCAGCGCTTTGAACACATTTTAGAAATATTTTACATCTGCCGTGGGCAACCTCTATCGATCATGACCCAAAGGAAAATTTTAGGCACTCAGCTATGACCCCAAATGTCCTATAATCCCCTCCATCTCAAGTATCATTACTTAGCAGGAATGTATCCAGAGTTTGGAGATAGAGGAGCCCGTTCTTTAAGGGCAAAGCTCACATTCAGAACATTAAAGCTGCATCAAAAGAAATTTGGAAATTTATAAGCCCTCTTGTGCGATTTCCTGTGCTCTGGGGCCTTGCCATCCCAAGAAAGAGTATAAACTTGTCAGTACTTGCAGCAGCAATAAATGACTTTTTGAGAACAGAATGCCTGGATAAAAGGAAAGTTTGAACTTATCAAATCAGTCGTCAGCAAAACGAGGGGTTCGGGCCAGTTGAACTGCCATCAGCTTCCCTGCAAATGCCTCACATACCTGTAAGAAAATTGAAAGTGCGTCTAGGGCAGGGGTCATAGGAGAGATTACGGGGGGGGGGCAAGGGGACACTTGCCCCCACTTTTCCAGACTTAAAGAAATAATAAACCAGAAAGCCAAAGGGCTTAGTGATTCCTTGCCGAGTGGGGATGTTTGTTGCACTAGCTGAGGTTTATCCCTCAAATTTATCTTTCTTGACTATATCATTTTACAATGTTTAAACAATTTCACCTCTGCTGACCTCACATGACGTTTGATCCCACCAAATATAACAAAAAGAACAAAGGAAGTGTCTTAAAAGGAATTTGACCTTCAATGGATCTTGCATCCGAAAAAGTCTAGGGAAATTATGCTTTTTGACCTCTGGTAACCCAGATGACAATCTTGGGAATTCTTGGGAAATTTTGCTTTTGATCCCCAGTGACCCCAGATGACAATTTTGGAAATTCTTGGGCTATTTTGCTTTTTGAACTTTGGTGACCCCAGATGACCTTTGACCTTCGCCAAAAAACAAAAGCGTTCTTCCTCGGACCATAAGGCATCCACGTACCGCGTATGAAATCTATCCAAGCTTCCTATCTGAAGATATCGTGCTAACAAGGTTTTCAGTGTTTGACCCTGCGACCCGAGATGACCTTTGAATTACACCAAAAACAATAGGTTTCTTCTCACAATGACGCATCCACATACTAAGTATGAAATCTATCCAAGCTTCCTACCTGGAGATGTTGTTTACAAAGTTTTCAGTGTTTGATCCTAGTGACCCCAGGTAACCTTTAACCTCCACCAAAAACAAAAGCTTTTTTCCTCACAACATGACAAAGCTACATACTAAATATGAAAAGTGTCTGTCATTGGTATCTTGAGATATCGTGTTTACAAGCCATTTACAAGGTTTTCGCTGTTTAAACTTCGGTGACCTAAGATGACCTTTCACCACCACCAAAGACAATAGGGTTCTTCTTTACATCATAACAAATCTATATACCCACTATGAAAAGTGTCCGTCATTGCTACTACATTGATATATCATGTTTACAAGTTTTTCGGTTTTTTCCTCAGGCGATGTCAAATGACCTTTGACCTCTACCAAAAAAATAGTTTTTTTTTCTCTCAACATGACAAATCTATATACCAAATATGAAAAGTGTCCTTCATTGCTGTTTTGAGATATCGTGTTTACAAGGTTTTCGGTTTTTGACTTCTGGTGACCTCAAATGACCTTTGACCTCCACCAAAACAGTAGCCACCTTTCTTTGAACATGACAAATCTATATACCAAATATGAAAAGTGTCGGTCATTGCTACCTTGAGATATCGTGTTCACAAGCTAAGTGTCACAAACACATACACATACAGACACGTCACCATCGCATAGATTCCTTGCTTGACTTCAGCAAGGAATCAAAAACAATAAAAATGAACGAAAGAAAACGAGACCAGAGAAATTATGAGGGTATTTTATATATTATGGTAAATTTTGCAATGTAAAATAAAGAAACTATTTATACCAAATACAATAAAACTGACAGAAATTTTTGGGGCGCTTCGCGACCACCCGCAATAACAATTATCTAATACGATGGCGGAGCTCAAAGGTGGGGAAGCAAGGGGTAATTGTTGTAGAAAATTGTCGTTTGGTACTTCAGTTAAATTTCTTTTAATCTATGGGCGTCGGTTCCCGCCACTTTGACTAACTTGAAGACCCAAAGTAAGGGTCATTTTACGCTCAGTTCCTTCCATACACAATTCAGAAACCTTGCCGTGTATTGGGAATCGACATTCTCAATAAATGTTTCGCCGTGATTCGCGTGAACTCAATATAAATAGGTGTCACGTTCGGAAAACTTTTGTGGAATTGCCTCTTTAAAACATTTTGTAGGATAGCTGTTGCTATTTCCCAAATCCTTGAAACCCTTCCCGGTGTTCACTTTCCCCACCAACTACCACCATCCTCATGAAAGTGACCAACGGTTACTATCTTAAATTTAGAATCTTTATGAGGAAAAAATTTTATTAGCATTCAATCTTCACTTGGGGGCAGCGGGATTATCTCTAGAAATGATTCGAAATGGCTGCAAAAGCCATCAAATATAAGAAACATTTCCAGGAAGGACCTCGGTTTCGCGCCTCTGGCGCTTGCAGTTGAAGGCATCAAAAGCCACACCTTACGAAGATGCAGTGTCCAATGAACATTGCTTCCCTGGCATTTCTACCGCTGGCATCCGTGGTCATGTCTGTAAGAGTTACCCATAACATTTCATTGATTTTGGAAAGTAATATATTAATGTAACCCTAAAACATTGGTCGTCCTTAAAATTATAATCTAACGTTTATTTTTCACAAAAATAAAACCCTTGAGGTTCCTTGTCCCAGACCATCGGCAAAAATGAACTTTAAGAGAAAGAATACGTTGCTTGAGAAAGTAGGAGAATTTTTTAAGTAATGGATAATATTGCATTTAAAAAAATAAAAATAAAAGTAAACGGTACAAAAGATGTCTTAAGTAACGCTGTATTCTTCAGCGCTCTCCCAGCGCATCATTTTGGATTCCTTGCCGAAGGCGAAAGGAATCTATGCAATCAGAGTGAGGAGTTATGTAGGTGTGTGTTTGTGACACTTGGCTTGTAAACACGATATCTTAAGATAGCAATAACGGATGCTTCTCATACTTGGAATATAAAATCATCTTATTATTGTTTTTGGTGCAGGTCAAAGGTCATAGGAAGTCATCATAGGTCATAAGCCGAAAACATTGTAAACACGATATTTCGATATGAAGCATGAATCTCTTTTCATACTTCATATATAGCTTTATCATAATTAAGAGGAAGGACCCTATTGTTTTCAGTGGACATCAGAGGTCATTTAAGGTCATCAGGGTAAAAAACGAAAACCTTGAAAAACACGTTATTTCAAGACAGGAAGGATGGATGATCTTCGTACTTGGAATATAGATTTATTACTTTAAGAGAGAGAGAGAGAGTATCCTTATGGGTTTGTTGGAGGTCGAGGGTCATCTGAGGTCAGCAGAGTTGAAACTACGGAAACCTCGTCAACTAATAAAAAGTGGACGGTGCCTCCAAATTGTGTCCGCCGTTTTGTGACCAATGAAAAGTTGGGGTTGAATTTTTATGCCATTCAAAAGATAAAATTATAGAGAACATTTCTTTTTTCACGAGCATAACTGTTACAGTAATAATTCAAATTTTAACTACCTAATTATGAGCACGTGTAAAGGATGCTGTGTATATAGGATGATTAGAAATACCGAACGTCTAACGAGTTTGTTGATGGAAAGTGCTCGGTTTCTCCAACAGACGTCCCGGGTTCGAATACTTCCCGAGACACTCGCTTTTTCATTTTTATTCAATTTTTGGTGGGGTTCAAAGGTCATGTGAGGTGGGCAGAGGTCAAATTGTGAAAGAATCATAAAAATGATATACTGTAGTTAAGAATTACAAATTTGAGGAAATAGTCTCAAGTGCAACAAATCTTCCCGTTTCGGCAAGGAATCATTAAGACTTTGGACCCTTTACAATTGCATTGAAAACTTGGTCGCCAGTATTTTTCCGTCCTGGCGACTACGAATTCATTTCTACAAATTTTTGGTCGCAAAAATTTGTTTTTGGTCGCAAATTTTGTAACGGTATGAAATCATTGTGAAGGATAATCCCCATGCTATAATTCATAAATTCTGTATAATTTAAGAATACACTGGTAAAATATTTTAGTTTTTTTATCTAGTAAAATGGCTATAAATTGTGGAGTTCCTCAAGGATCCATTCTGGGTCCGCTCCTTTTCTCCATTTATCTTAAGGATATGTACTCTGCTGTTTCCTGTAAAGTGATCCTTTATGCTGACAATTCTGCTCTTTTTGGTTTCTGGTAATAATATCAGTACTATTAAATCTACCCCGAGTATGGAACTAGAAAAACTAAATTTGTGGTTAACTGATAATAAATTGTCTCTGCATTTGGGTAAAACTTAATCAATTTTTTTTTTGGACCTACTTAAAAGCTAAAACAGCATCCTAACTTTAAGATTCAGTGTAATGATACTAATGTAAACTCTACTTCTTGTGCTAAGTACTTTGGAGCGAGGTTAGACTCTAATTTATCTGGTGAGAGCATGAGTCATGATGTCATAAAATTAATACTAGGTTAAAATTTTTTTTATAGGAAAGACAGCTGCCTTGATTTAAGTTCCAGAAGGTTACTGGCCAACTCACTAATTCTATGTGTTTTTGATTATGCTTGTTGTTCATGGTTTGGTGGACTTTCGATAAAGACCCAGAAACATGCTCCGCAGTGGCCAAGTGGTTAGAGCATCCGACTTGCAGCCGGAAGGTTCAAATCCTGGCCCGGTCATACCAAAGACTTTAAAAAAGGAAACTTCTGCCTTTGCGCTTGTTGCTCAGCATAAACAATGGAATAGGGCAAACAAGCCAATGAGCCACAGCTGGAAAAAAGGCCGTGGACTTCTCGACTTGAACCAATTGGTTGGAAACTGGGACGTTAAACCTCATCTAACTAACTAACAAAACATGCTCCAGGTATGTCAAAATAAAGTTTTGCATTTTGTACTTGATCTGCATCCTCCCACCTCAATAAATTCTTCCGCTTAATCTTGGAGTTTCTCAAAGTTAAATCATATGTATAGGATCCTCAATGGCTTGGCTCCCAATTACTTATCACTAGATGTTCTGTCTGCAAATCACTTTTACAATACTAGGTTTAACGTCTCATCTGTGAAATTATGGTGCTAGAACTTTTAAATTTACAAGTTGCATATTGTGGAACTCTTTACCTGCCAAAATTCAAAGGTGCAGTAATCTTAGCATTTTTAAAACTGCAATGAAAAAGTGTTTTTATACTAAATTGAGGAAGGAAGTGAGCTCCTTATTTTTATACATTCAGTTTCTAGATTTTCTTTTTGTACTGTGCTGTGCTTTTTATTTAGTATTTATTTTGTTTTTAGGGACCACAGTGGAAATAAGTCTGCTTGTCAGACTTTTCTGTGTCATCCCTTCACATGTCCATGACCTATTTGCTGTTCCTTATTGTTTTCTCTTTCTGTACGTTATTTCTCCTTGTTCCTTCTTGTTGTGTTGTTGTGCAAATCAAATCAAATCAGGTTCCGTAATCTTTATATAGAACCTTGTTAGGATAGCTTAGCAGCCAAAGCAAGCAACTCTGAAGGAAAATGATATCGTACTAGAAAACCGCTGAAGAAAAGTTTTCGAAAACATTGGACAGGGCTTAGTTGGGTATTTTACACATGCCTCGAAACTACTTTACGAAGTAAATGCAATCTAGATAAGTTTGGATGCCTATCATGTTTTACGTTTTGAGCTGGCTACCCTGAGAAGGAATAAAGTAATGTGTGCTGGTGGGAGTCACGGAATTTTATTTAGTGGAAAATGTTTTAATGTAGTGGCGGGGTACTTTGAGACTGGGTCTTAAGGTTGTCTTGCAGAAAAGTTAGTCGCCATTTTTTTTCGTTACATATAAAGGCTGGCAACTACAACACTTGCTGAGGGTGTTTTTAGTCGCCATGGCGACCGGAATTGCTAAGGGTTGATCCTGACAAAAAATAAGTTATGAATATTTTTCATAAAATATGGATACAAATCAGGAGAAATTGTGTCAAATATATTTTAATGATTACGGTATTTTCTCTATTATTTTAATATATTATTGGTAGCCAGTTTTTTTTCGGCCATCTTGGTTGACCTGGGTCCTGACAGGAAAGTTAAAAACAATAAGTTTTGAATATTTCTCATAAAATATGAATATATATCAGGAGCAATTATGTCAAAAAATATTGTTAATGATTTTCTCTATTTTTATTTCTTTTTAAAACACATGGTTATTACAATAAATGGAAGCCTTTTTTTCGGCCATCTTGTTTGACCTGGAGCCTAACAGAAAAGCTTAAAACATAAGTTTGTAATATTTCTCATAAAATATGAGCAAAAGTAAAGAGCAAATGTGTAACATATATTTTTTTAATATTACAGGTATTTCCTTGTTGTTTATATGTTATTAATTACAATATATTGCGGCCAAAAGAAACGTGCACGGTGTCCAATTTGCAGTCATGAACAACAACATGAAATGAAAAACGAAGACATTAAAATAAAATATCCACATTAACTTTATATGCACTACCAAGGCGCATATTAATTATCAACCCAAACTGCTTTTTACGAGCAAAAATTATGCCTGCATTCGTTTCGTCTGTGTTATATCAATTTGAAGACGGGGAAATTGTCAATATTTCGATTTCGGAAACGACCCCGCGACCCTCTGAATATTTCTCACTCCCTAAACATTGGGTCGTGCCCAACAAGTTTTACATCGTTTTCCATTGATCTGAGGTAATTACAAAACTGTGGGCATCAAAATGAATTATTTACATATCTGCAAATGACATTGAAAAACTAAGCAGACCGAAAAATCACAATTTGATCATGATTTTAGCACCAGGCATTCTTTTGGATATGTATGTGGGTGCGTGTGTTTGTGACGCTTAGCTCGTAAACACGATATCTCAAGATAGCAATCACAGATATTTTTCATATATACTTGTTTTACAGATTTATCATATAAAGAGGAAGAATTGTATCGTTTTTGGTAGAGATCATTGGTCATTGGAGGTCACGAGAGGTCAAAACCCTAAACCTTGTTAACACGATATCTCAACGTAGAAAGTACACATCCATTTCATACGTAGATGTGGATACATAATGATCAGTAAATAAACCCTATCATTTTTGGTAGAGGGCAGAGGTTATCTGAGGTTACTGGAGGTGAAACTACGAAACCTCGCAAATTGCTTGCAAACACGTTATCTCAAAATAGGAATGATGGGTACTTTTCACACTTAGCATATAGATATGCCATATTGAAGAAAGAAACCTACTGTTTTAGGGAAGGTCAGAGGTCATTTGAGGTCAACAGAGTTGATACTGAAAACCTGTGAACACGACATTTCAAGATAAGAATGATGGACACTTTTCATACTAGGTACGTAGATTTTCCATACTACGAGAAAGTAGCGTGTTATTTTTGGTGGAGGTGAAATGTCACCTGAGGTCACCAGAGGTGAAACAACGGAAAACTTGCAAACCACTTGAGAACATGTTACCTCAAGACGTTTTTCCCTCCTTTTGTTCTGGTCTTTTTAACGTTGATTCACTGATATGTTACACAAATTTCCAGCATATGAGCGGGGCGGCCTGTGACGTCTTAATAGGGTTACACCGAAAAAGCCGATGTAAACAAATACTGCGCGACCTTTGACCCAAATGCCCGTATAACCGTCCCCTCTAAGATACAATAGCTACATTTTATATACTTACACGTGTCATCCGTACGCAAGGTGATTGCCCATCCTCAAATTACAGTATGGTAATTTCGCCTAATCTTCATATCATATTTACTGTTGGTGACTGACTTTTGACTAATTTTATTTGAACTCTCCCTCAATTTCAGGTGTTGACAATTTTGTAAAAAAATGTTTGCGTTGCGTGCGTCAGTGAAAAGGTACTTCACTGACGTCACAAATACATGTTACAACGCAGGCGCGGATCCAGAAATTTTGAGGGGGGGGGCCCAAGATGGAAAATCTCATGTGCACCGAAGGTGCACCACGCGTGGGGGCCAGGGGCCCGCGTCAGGGTCCCTGGCGGGGTCCAGGGGCGGAGCCCCGGTGGGGATCCAGGGAGCGAAGCCCCCGGAAGCTCTCGCAATATTGCATTTTAAGAGCACAGAAATCGGCCCCAGTTCTTATATCAGTGAGATTTTATACCTTTTCATGTTGCATGGAATTTGATGAGTATGGCTCAGTATAAGTTACTATATGTACCTACAGAAGTTCCGGAGACTCTTAAGTTATCTTAAAACTTACACGTCAACATTATGAGCCCGTGTAGGTAACTTGAAATGACTTTTGCAATAATGAGTGTTTTATTTTTGTTATAAGGTATTCGGGTGTAGGACGTCAGATGAAACAATTGCGCGCGAAGCGCGCCGAAAATTTGAATTTACATTTGAAACCATTGCTATGACTAACGAAGTCAATTCCCTTTATGTGTGTCTATCAATTAGAAGGTGGGTTCGATACTAAGTTTTCACTTCTCTTAAGAAGAGGTGAGTGAAAAAATGAATATCAGTTGCTTTACAGCCTTACAATGCTGGCTCCTTAGAAATCACGTTTATGCACACGAATAATTGGCTTATGGTAGAACCCCACCGATGAGTAATGCGAATACGTTTGGGACCTTATTGATAGTAAAAGGAGCAATTCAAGGCTAAAAGTGCGCAGATCAAGCGAAAATCAAAAAAATATTGAGAAGACTGCAAAAATCGTGAAAGATTTCAAATAATTTTTGGTAAAAAGTGATAAAATTAAATCCATCACTCAATAAAAACGTACCCCTCTCCGTAAGCGTTAACAATTGCGCGCGAAGTGCGCCGAAAATTTTCGGTATAGAACCTCCCGGGAGCTCTGCATTAATTGTTCACTGAAAAGGGTGACCAACAGAACTCTCACAACCTGACATCCATATGGGAGGAGAGATGGTGATTGGGGGAACCGCAGATAACTGCTAAACCGTGTCTTTTTTAGGCAGTGGGATTTTGTATACGCTATATACAAGAGTGGGAGAGCCTTTTCTTGTTAGTACATGAGAGTGCAATCCCAGGAGAGGATTTACCCTCCCCTTTGAGAAATTTTTGTTAATTTTAGGGGGCCTATATGTAAAATTGTGGTATCTTTGGGTCATTCTAAAGTGATTGTATGTTTAAAAAATGTCCACGATTTAGTGAATTCTAACTTTTGTTCTGGTGAAAAAGGGGAGTAAGAGACGGTTAATATATTGTCTTCAAACCTCCTTAAGTCCCAGGACAAACCATGGGTGTGGATCCACCTCCAATAGTGTGTGTGTGTCGGGACTTTTTCACATTTGTGAATCCCCGTCCTGGTGGAAGAAGCAGTGGTGATAGCCAGAATTTGCGTCATGGGGAGGCAATAAGTTTTGTGATCGTCGGCATGGGGGAAGGGTCTAAGGGAAATTTTTCTTGAACTGAACGCCCCCAGATGCGATTTGGTGAAACAAAAGTGTAGGATTTTTAGGTCATTTTTCTTCTAAAAATTTCGTTTTCCCAGGCATAATTTCAGTCTGTTCCATCATTTTTGAAAAAGTGAGGGGGACTTTTTGACCATGTTCCCCTTCCAAAAAAGTGAGGGGACGCGTCCCTCCGTCCCCCCATGATCCACTCCCATGGGAAAATTGTACACGCAATTATACCTGCGTGGAGTCCACAGAAACATTCTTGGACTATAATAAAAAATTTTCCTTCACATTTTAAAAGGATTTCTAAGGTTGACAGAGAACAGTATAGAGCCTCCCGGGAGCTCTGAATTAGTTACAGCATACAAAAGAGGGACCAACGGGATTCTCACTACCCGACATCCATATGGGAGGAGATATGATATATCACCTTCTTTTTAGGTATAGCAAGAGGGATGGTGGACAGGCAAAATTCGTTTCAGAAAAGATTTTCGTCGTCATTGAAGGTCGCAGTAAAATGTTTGGAAAATAAGCAACGCTAATTACGTTCTTTCAATTTTTCGAATCATGTGCTAGACTAGATTAGTCAAAGATCCCATAATGATGAGAGCCCTACAGAAAAGGAGATGTACTTTTAGAAAAATGTTTGCATTGGAATAATTTCTTGCGTCATAGCTTTGTCAATGGTATATGAAATCGGGTGTAAACCCTGTCGTATGAGCGCGAAGCGCGCCGAAATTTTGAATAAAATATTAGTCCATGACAAAACCTGCATTCAGAACCTGCATCGGACACTGTCACTTTCCCACCAACCTATGCTATTCAGAAACAAATCTTCTGACTGAGAATTCTTAAAAAGCACTTTTGATCCTTTGTCCCCCCCCCCCCCCGTGAGTAGTTACCGAAAACTATTGATAATAAGGACAACTCTGACGCAAGGCTTGACGCTAGCGGAGGGTGCGAAAATTTGGAATTTGTCAAGAATTTCCAGAACTTATGATACTTTGAGAACAGTTTGTGAAAGAAAATGGTTAGAACAAATAAACCAATCATCAAAAATACATCTCACCCTACACCGTCCACAGAAATCTGTAGCTGAAACGACTTTTGGGACCATTTTAAAAATTTTCAAAAATCGATGGGGAGGGGGACACACGTCACCCATTGTCCACTGTGCCGACGCCACTGCCAGACTGTCTGTAGCTTAAAAGCCGTTTGAGTTCATTTTAAAACTTTTCAGACAGTTTCGAAATCGAATAGGGTATGCACACCGCTACTTTGCCTGCAACAGCTGGTGCCACTGTGCACAATAGCACGTCACCTGACAACTTGTCTTCTGTATTCATTCTGCAAGTTTGTATGGCGAAAAATTTGCCTCTCAATCCCTCTAGATTACAAAAAATTTCACTCTTTAACACAAAATTGTTACTAAATTTCAGTGCAGCTAGCCGGGCCATACTGCATATGTCACGATGGTTACTTATTTGGATCTTAAGTCAAGGATCCTTACTCAGCTATTCACCTGTTTTCGAACACTGAAGCTCTCCTTTCGTCGCCAAACACTTTGAAAGATACGGTATCTAAAGAGATAATCCAGCTGTAGCTCCACCCAACCCCTACAGAAATATATACTTTGAATACGTTCTTAGACACTTTTATTCATTTTTTGCTCTTAATTTTCTTTCGCCTTTTCTTTTTTTCTTTTTCCTCACTTTTTCTCCTCTGGATTTTTTTCGTGGAGGGGAGGGGGTTCAGGCCCCCAGGCCCCCCTGGATCCGCGCTTGTTACAACGACAAAGTCGGCCATATTGGATGTCAAACTTACCGCGTGCAACATGTACGTTGTGTACAGAGACTATTGTTCAAATCATGAACTGTTGAGTTCCTTCTTTTCAAAGACTGTTTCTTAATGATGGCGAAAGTTTGTTGCATATTCGTTAAAGAAAATTACAGGTCCTACTGTTTTATTATCAATTTCCAACAAATATACAACGTAGAGCTAGATAGGTTTCTAAAATTCTCGGGAGTCCACATACCAAATTGCCTAGTGATCGTTTCATATCCGGTGAGTGATTAAAGACATTACCATAGAATTTTTCATTGTGATCGTTATAAAGCAATTTAAACCCAACACATGTAGCTTAGGTGCAAGTACAATAGATCGCTAATAGTTTAGTTAGGAAATTATTCTTTGAAAAGAAGGAACAAAGCATTTCACGCTTCGTCAGATACATTGTACTTCTTGGGCGTGCACTAAGTTTGATGTCTAAAATGTTGGTACAGGTAAAATCGAGCCCATTATGTGACGTGAAGAAACTCTAAGTGATTTATTTTTACTTTGGCTTTACGTTCCGTTTTATTCACCTTATGCATATGACCTAATAGAACAGAAAATGCGCCTCCCAGTGGAAGTAAGAGCGTATCTTTGCAACCTACACCAGCTGTCTGTGTACCGGTCGGATACGCGCGTAAGTCTTCTACGCGAGATTGTGAAGTCTACGTCGTGCGTTCAGTGTACTTTATTGTTTACCCTCCAAAATAACCTAACGTGACATAGCCTAAATGCTTGATTTTTCATTTGTTACACACTCCATATGCCTGCGCTGTGTGTCTGCGCAGTGCACGAGTTATGTATTTTTTTGCTCGGTGAACAATGCGTCGCAGTTGTGCAGCTCATATCAGCTCAGGGGCGGGATTCACTAACATTTGAGTAAGTTCTTGCGTAAGTCAAAATACTTACGAATTGCGTAAGAACTTTCTTAAAGTGGGTATGACACGGCCAAAGTACGTTTCTCAGTAAATATTGTTTGGGTACAGCTTGAAATGAAGCAAATGTTTTTCCGACTCAACTACGTCCATAAACACAGTAATGCGACCTTGTGAATTCCCATTTACAGGCCAGACTCAGCCATCTGAAATCCAAAAGCGAAAAAAAGTATGTGAGCGCGTCTCAAGATCGTGACGTCATTGGAGGCACGATTTGTAACACTGTACCAGGCAGCTCACCCATCGTTCTACACATCGAATCATGTGCATGCTAACGCGTGTTAGCAGGTACATCATTGCAAACACCTGTGCTACGATACCATACAGCAGCGCGCGTGACCAGTGACCACATCGTAACTATGCGTCGTTGCGCGGTGACTGCTTACCATTCACAATAGCAACGTTACTGAACAGCTCACTGAGTAAAGGCGCGCTTGTTATGGACTGTCCATACATGTTCATAGACTCATAGCTGTTCTGTACAGCGCGCCCGGACCGCGTTCTCTTTGCACAAAAACAAAGCTGTTTATTATATGCAGGGAAGCTAAAACACGGGCGCATATACACGCGAACATATTGGCCAATGATATGCTTCGAAGCCCCCAACATGTTCCGCGCTTTGCGCTCTGTATGTTGGGCGGGTATTGTGATGTAATCCTTTTCATGAAGTTTCTAAGATATGAAACTTTCCCAAAGCGTTGCATTATTTTCACATCTAGATACGCGTCCTTACATAGCGCAGTGCGGGGTGCCGCCAATTGCGTCATAAAAGTCAGGTGACCTGTTGCGGCATTTTTCGAAATTGAATTTCTGGACGTTTTTCTTCAAATTCTATTTATGCCGAACTGCGCCGGTTTTAATTGTGTGTGAGATGATACTTTTACATTACTGTACCCAATCTTGCAATACACAAAAGTTATTTTGGCCGTGTGATGCCCACTTTAAGTGGAATAGACCTTATCACTGAGCTATATAACTGGAGGACGCACGCCAATGCGGAATACGCGACGAAACTGAAGCCGACCTGGAGGGTCACGTGATGTAGGTTAGCTTACTCAAGTCGATTCCATTGCCCTAGAAAAGCGCAGCGCTAGTGAAAATAATGTAACGCAGAATCGTTGATGTACACGCTAAAGCAATCCTTTGTTATTCATTACGTCTCGAGAGCTTTTGTTGTAATTACTTAGTAGGACATTTGTAAACTAGGATTCATGATTGTGTGAAAGATTGTTTTTTGTTTTTACAAACCTTTCTTGTTTTTTGGAGTGATCCTGCCTATGTGAGGTACAGCGTGTGTGACCGCATTTCGTTGGTGCGTCGAGACGCGATGACTGCGTAACATTCGCGATAGCACCGTCACTGAACAGTACACAGAGTAGGCGCGCTTGTTACTGATTGTCCATACCTGTGCACAGATAATCTGTAAAACGCGTCGAACGCGTCTTCTTGACAAAAAAGGCGCACGAAGGGAAAGTAACACGCGCGCGCACATGAACGCGTGCATTTTGGCCAATGATGTGCCTCAAAGCTTCCTACACGGTAAGCGTTTGGTGTTCTGTATGTTATACGGCTATTGTGATGTATGGCTTTTCAGGAAGTTGCTGAGGCAACTTTGCCTCGGCACAGTGGCGTGCATGCTAACGCGTGGTAGCCGGCAAA
Organism: Holothuria leucospilota; assembly: GCA_029531755.1. Taxonomy (NCBI): domain Eukaryota; kingdom Metazoa; phylum Echinodermata; class Holothuroidea; order Aspidochirotida; family Holothuriidae; genus Holothuria; species Holothuria leucospilota. The sequence goes on from CM055977.1 coordinate 24,989,511, forward strand.
TGAGCGTCCAAGATGCTGAACAGACGTACGCTAAGGTCAGCTACGGCGCGTTAGCCGTACATCATTGCCTAAGCGTTTTCAGTTCTAGGTACGCGTTTCTACGGCGGCGGCGACTTGAGTAAGCTAACCTACATCACGTGACCCTCCATGATGGCTTCAAAGCATTATTGTGGAATGATCCTTCCTAGCATATAGTTCAGTGGACCTTATGCATATGATGTCACAATGGAGAAAGTGCTCCCTCTTTTGGAGGAAAATGGCGGAAAAGCGCGTATCATTGCAAGTTACACCAATAAATGCAGACAGCTGATTTGTCAACCAGTGGTATACGCGCGTAAGTTTTTTACACGTCCGACGAAATCCGTTCGTGCACGTGTGCTTCACTGTTTTCACCCAAAATGACGTCAGTGTGATGTCAGTGCATAAGGTCTATTCACGAAAACAACTTACGCAGTTCGTAAAGATACGCAGTGTAACTACAATTAATGCACAAGATCCAATCGTGTGTTCGGTTGAATCTTGCTCTGTTACATTTTCAGCCAATCACATTGACTGTTATTGTTAAAACGACGCACACGGTCTTCTGTGGCTTCACGCGCGGTCCTACGCTCTACACAACTATGCACAACGCGTGCTTCTGTATGTGTTACTATGGCTATTTTGTACTTACGACAACACTGAAGCCTGCGTAAAGTTACTCAAAATATTTACGAACTTTTCTCTTCGTGAATACCGACTAAGCAAGACACGCTTCGTAAGTCTGACTTACGCAAATTTTTGTGCGTAAGTATTCTTTGTGAATCCGGCCCCAGAACTCGAAAGTTATTAGTTGACTGACGTTGGATCGTTGCAATATCTGCATCGTAGACAAAGCATTTTTCGTGCAAAATTAGTGTTCACCTGAAAAAGCAATTCAGGAAAACAAGAAGCTTTAAGTGCTGTATGCAAGTTTTAATTTTGTTTCTATCTACTTACTGATTAAATTGATACTTGCAGATAAAAATTACAGACTCAGCAAATCGTTTTGCAGTGAGTTTCGAAGTAATTATGTGCGTAAATTATTAGCATGCAAATTTGCATTCCAAGTACGTAAGACATTTGTACGTCTGAAGCTGTGTGACCTCGTAGCCTTGTAGGCCTAAGTAGCCACGCATCGATGCGCGGAGTAGGCCCTAAATCTATAGTTGTACCTAAGTTTCAATAGTTAAGGAATGTACATAAGAACAAAAGACATCACATATGTCACCCATATTATATCGCCAATTGTTTGAATCTATGTACTAATAATACCCAGTCTTCACATGAAAACATGTATACGATGTCTTCTCGAGACTTCTAACCCTAACCTTAGTCATAGGCGTAGGAGGCAGGGGGCTGGGGGGTAGTCCGCAGTCTGCTGACCTAGTATTTGAGAAGCTTTTGGGCTTCCCATACTAGGTCAGCAATATACCCATTGTCAAAATTGGGCTACCGCGACTTCAAAAATTTTGAATGGTCTCGATCTTTCTCAAATTCACGTATACTCCTACATAATTGACCTCTACGGGGCCTTATTTGTTTAAGACCCTTCATTCTAAGATTATTAGCACTTAGTGTCCAAAAAAAGACCAAAAATTTTGATTTACACAAACGATCCTGTTTTTTTTTTTTTTAACATTCTATGAAACTGCCAAATCGTGTAACTAGGACGTTCACACTATTGTATGCTAAATAGCACGCACTGCTGTTTAATTGTGACATAGTCCATAGCTATAGTTACGTTCATACACGCGCATACGCGTATATAGCAACAATCACTGCAGCAACGCACGCAGACGATATTACTCTCACAGTAATATGCGGTCAAAAGTTTGTGTTGCAATAGCCTAGGCCTAGTTCAGGGAACAAAGTGTACGTCAGAACTAGGCCTAGGTACCCTGGGCTAGCTGGGGGGGGGGGGTGCAGCCCCCAACCGAAAATTTTTGTGAAAATTCGGGCAAAATGCTGAGAATTTTCGGGCACTTACTGAAAGAAAAATAATGCAGTGCTGTAGCTAAAGGTTATTAATAGTTTAAAAAACTTCTTTGGTAATTAATATGATTTGAATTGCACCAGTACCTACATATTCCGTATTAATTCAGCAGTGTGTTTTTAATGGTTGAACTTACATTATGATTATCAGTGGTGTATTTGAGGGGCCATTGGGCCATGCCCCACCCTCACTGATGCTGATTCTTTTTTATACCTAAAATACGTAACTGTTTTAACACAAATTTCACTTCAAAGGTAGCATATGTGGCACCAGATTGCATGTAAGGACACCTAATTTTTCAAAAAATTTCAACCCCTCCCCCAGGCCGGCGATCACCGACTTCGGCCAAAATTAAAACCAATAAAGAAGGTAGTAACACGGCTAATTATTTGTATCTAATTGGCATGCGGTGTGATAACCGATGCATGTCTATATGATATGCACATTAACATGTCGAACGTGAGAGGAGCGCGCGGAAAATTGGGGTTATATTTTTCGGGCAAGTCGTTCCAGCCCCCCCCCCCCCCATCAACTTGGGCTCCTACGCATATGACCTTAGTCCATGCCTCCTAACAAACCTTGTGATATGATATCCTGTAGGACCTGGGTTCTTTAATGGCCACCCGCGAGATGGTCCAATAGGCCCGCTAAGCAAACTGGAGATAAAAGAGCAAATGCACCAGCAATTATAATCAGTCTTGAAGAATTTTAGTGTAGGCTGAAGTGTAACCCATTAATGTAAAGTGAAATAAAATAGTACTGAAATGTCTTTAAAGCCCCAATTTTGGCCCTCTTTGCGCGCACCTATCGTTATTGGTCACTTTAGTATTACTTTATAAGGGTGTGAAGGACAGCTTGGGTACAGTAATTGTTCTAAAACCTCATGCAATCAGGGACGACACCTCCCCCTTCCATCTGATGGCAAAATTTACAGCAGATTAAGACCTAGTTTGAAAATCGAAGTGCCAAAGTCAAAAATTTTGTTGACTGCGCCGCACTCCAATTTTCTGACGGGATGACTGTTGTATCCCTGTTACGGAGAAAAGAAAATAAACAGACAAAACGACTGCTAAAATAAAAAGAAAACCGTGCACTGCTGCCCAAATTTGTTCTTTCGTTATGTTTATGGCGATACCGAATGTGTGCGAAATATAAAGGTCTCAATTTGAAGATGGTTAAGGCATAACTGATTAGGCCAACTAGCCTACAATCTCCTTGAAACAGTGAAACGATACTGTTTTTGTATATTTTCTTACTTTTAAGCGAACCGAAATTGACGAATAGGCTACGTGGAAAATTGGGGTAGACTGGAGAGCTGCGGCTAGAGGTAGGGTGGTGTGATTCGAATGATTATCTTCTAATATTTTTTTTATCATGAATTGTTCCAAAGCACAAAATTTTGTCGCGCTCCGCGCGCTTTTCACCTAGCTACTAATCAAAAAAATAATTGTAAAACAAGGGTCAAGTTCAGATTTAGGCGAGGGCTTAACCTGCCTGAGTTCATTCCTACTATTTTGGCTTACATTTATTCTTGACGGAAATGCTGAAAATTCCATTGTCCTAAGTATGACTAGACCCCCTTGGAACCATGGAAATTTCACGTATAGACCTCTTAATCCCAAGTCTGCCTGTGAGGACGGGCTCCGGACCCCCACTTGTAGATATATCTTTGGTGCTCTTATGTAAGATTTTCCTCCTCACGAGTGAGCGTCGTTACAGTAAACCCTGTTTCTGCCCCTGAGAAAGACGCGTAGCGTTCACCTGAAAAAGGGGGCTTTCGAAAGATACCTTTACCGACAAAACAACAATTGTACAGAAAATACGTCAGTTCTGGAGCAAATATGGGTGCACCAGAGTTGAGGTTTCTGACTTCCTCTTGGCCGAACTAAATCGTAGGAGTGACGGGTGTAGACTATGGCAGTTGAAGTTTTCTTATTTCGAAACTTACCTCGAACTTCAGCGCCTACCTCCATCACCAGGCTTCAGGGGGCGTCAATCCGTATTGAAGTGGTGGGGGGACACACATGACTTAGCACAAACTATCAAGCCCATTGTTTTTGAAAAGGGCGTGCCTTTCTATAGGCCCTCCCCTGTGTCCCCTCTTGTGATGACTGACGTCCTATTCTAATAAGAGTTAGGATTCCAAACACTGGAGTAGCCAGGATTCTTGTTTGGAGGGGGGGGGGGGCAACTGCGGGGCCTGATCGCTGGCCTGGGGAAGGATCTAAGGGAAAGGGGTGTCTCCCCTTTGAGAAATTTTTGAATATTTAAGTACCCTCAGATGCAATCTGGTGCAACATTTAGCATCACTTTAAGCCAATTTTTGTGTTCCATTATCAAATTTGTTTCAGAGTTCGATGGGGGCATGGCCCCCTGCGAACTCTCCTCCCCTTTGAGAAATTTTCGTAAATTTAAGGTTGCTTAGATGCAAAATGGTACTATCTTTGGTTTATTTTGATCGTACATGGCTGGAAAATGTCCATAAATTAGTAAACTCTAAGTTTAGGTTAGGTGAAAGAAGGGAGTATGTTGTCTAAGAGAAGAATATGTTTTCAACAACCTTCCTGACGCCCCCCTTTTGGCTACTTTACTGCTTCTTTTCTGACAAAGTTTTTCGGCAAAAATACCTGCGCTGAGTCAACAGGAACTTTCTTGGACTATTATGAAAATCTTCCTTGCCTTCATTGTGCATTATAAAAGGGCATCAAGGCTGGCAAATGCCTGTTTAGGACCTCCTGAAAGCTTTGGATCAATTATATAAAATGGGGCAATGGCGTAATGCTTATTACCTGACATCCAAATGGTAATATAGATTATGACGTCAATCACTTTACATATATCGTAACATTTTTACTAATTTTGAACGAAAATGCAGACGAACAGCTTCCAGCAATGGAGAATCGGCAAGAGGGAGAGAATAGGTGCAGTAAGGTGAGTAAGACATCCCTGATAGGTGTAGCAAAAGGTGTGAAGGACTAACAAGTGCGTTTCAGCTTTTTCTTCGTAAGTGTATTAGCAATCACCATCTATACCGATAATGGCTTCGCGCGAAGCGCTCGGTAAAAGTTTTTGAAAAATGTGTAACGGCAACAACGTGATTTAAAGTTCATCATGCTTACAAATTAGATTGAAGGCTCCCATATTGATGCGGGACCCCTGTACAGATGTTTGGAGATTATCTCTGTTTTCGGAAAGTGTTGTGATCAGAATAGTTCCTTGTATAATCACCTTTTTAATGGTCATGAGATGGAGTGCAAACTGTGAAGCAAAGCGCGTCGAAATTTTTCATTAAATAAGATTTCCCTGACAAAATCTGCATTCAGAATCTGCATCGAGACACTTTCAAGAAACCTACATGCCACTCAAAAAGCCAGTCAAATAGAGCCAAGACACTACTCTTTACGAAGTGTGGGGGACATTTGATATTGTGTCCCCACCCATCGAAATGTGGGGGACGTTTCCCCTGTCCCCCAGGATTGACGCCCATGCCAGGTCCTGACTACAGTCCTGCGTGTATCCAATACCATCTGACGCATAATCATCTCCACCCACTAACATCGCTCATTGTGTAATCAAATGGACCGTTTCTCTGACATAGGTACGCCAGATCGTGGTGGAACTAGGTGCGTTAGTTGGCATGGGCTTACGAACTTGGGAACCTATGCCCTTTAGTAGAATTTTTCTCTTACAGTATTTACCTTTTCTTATTTTATGTGAGGATTTATATCCATGATATTTCAAAATAAATACTATTTAGATACAGGGAGGTGCTAATAACACCTCCCTGTTAGATACACTTGTAAAGCTTGGTAAATGCCACTCACATCAATCTAGGAGGCATTTTTGAAAAAAAAAATAGTCTTGGTACCGCACGAAACAACTGATGATGACTCTCCACTTGGTTGATATCAGGAAAAATTACCCAACTCACATACCCTATGAGCTTATTATCAGCTATTTCAGGCCTGGATTACTTAAGGCTATGACAAGACTGATCAAATTGTGATACTTGTGATCATCTGCACAGTGTTATCAATGTGAGATTAGTTAATGTTTCAGTCTAATGTCCATAATTCCATAATTATGAAAACTCGCCAGACCCTCCGGGTGCTTAAACCTCTATAGGTATCTCACAAACCGTTTCTTGGATCTCATTAGGGGCACTGAGGTGGATACCTAGACACCACACCTTTGAACGCTCCGCGTTACCGGGATGTCGTTTTGTCAGCTCACAATATACCAAAGACAAAATCTCGAGTACGAGATGTTTGTGGCCCGCGCGATTTTTTCGTATGAAAATATGGCCCACCACCGCAAATAAGTAAGAACCCCTGGTATAGAGGAGGAAATATCATTCTGAGTTAGAGGAATTCCCTTCCCCTTTGAAAAATTTTGTGTCGGAAGGGTACTGAGATCCAAAATAATGCTATCATTTTATCGTTTTCAAGTGTCTCCATGCTCAAAAGTTTCGATATTTTCAGGAAACAATCCAGAAAACCAACATTAAATGGCTTCTTGGGAAAACTGAAACGCAACGAAAGAAACAACAAAATATTTAAAGGTGGAGCTCAATTCATACAAATGGATCAAGCCGCTTTGCCTGTTTTTCCTGCCTCTCACTCCGCCCGTATGGAGTAGCGATTGGATGACATCGTTGTATTTATTTTTAAAGATAGTCAGCCTCATGACTGACTGCTTGAGATGTTTTTTTTTCTGCATAGAGCTTTAAAAAACTATATGGGGCATCACTGTAATAGATAATATTAACATACTCCTGCTGTTACACTATCCGGAGAGGACCATTGATATTGCCGAGGGAGGGGGTTGTCCGAACCTCCCTGAATACGGACATGATTTTTGCCCCTCCGCAAAACAAAATTTCTTAGAGCCGTCCATGGCAGAAAGGAATGAAGGGGTCGCAGGGAAAACTGGCCGCTACTGGAGCAAAATGTTAAAAATTGTTCCCTTACTGTTTTCTCCAATTTATAATTAAGTAGCTGACAGTCGTTTCCTTTTGGCGGTTATGTGTGATACCATCTAAACAAGGTCCATTCATGAGCGTAAAAAGCTTGTGAAAAAGGTATGTTGGGTCGGGGGGGGGGGGGAGTGACGTTGACCAGAACTGCTTCTAACATAAATCGCGATTGATTCGGGGCTCACTTAAGGACCCTGAAAAAAATTGGAAACCAAATGATCGGTTGTGTAATTTGAGGCCTGTTCTTGCGATTTTATTCCAATAAATGACCGTTTCCACTATTTGGGAGTTTGATTTAACTGAATAAGCTGCATGGCAAGCTATCAAATCTGACACGTGCGTACTTGACGCCCATGGGTCCACTCAATGCTTACATGGCTCCGTTGCCACTGATGGGCACACATGCTAGTAACCAACAAGATGTTGAAGCGGGCGAGATATATTAATGGGGCTAGATACTTTTTCAATAAGGTCTAAGAGGGAGAGATATGATAAAATTATAGTTAGTTTGGCTCTCAAATATTTCAAGAGGCTAGAATTTTGGGCTGAGGGACGAGATTTCTAGGAACGCCGTTGAGTCTCTCTTTGGCTAAGGGCCTGTGTACCCCGATTATTTTTAATGTTGATTGTCGACCCACTGTGAATCTTAGGTTCTTTTTTAACCCACCGCTCTGCATGTCCATAGATGATGGCTTCAATTTTTTTCAGCCTAACCTCACCCTCTACTGGAAGGGTGAAACTTGCGTAGCTAAGAGAGGCTTGGAGGCACAAGGCCATACAAAGTCTCACAACCCTTGCAACCCCACTGGAAATTCCAGAGGGAAAAAATATACCGATTCCAATTTGTATCCCCTCCCTCCGAATAAATGGCGGAGCCCCAAGGCCCCTATGGGAAGTTTTCTGGCTACGCCACACAAGTACTTTTCTGTGTCCATGTACAAAACTAAGAAGGCCCCTGTGTGCGAGGAAGTTTAAGAAGAATTTACCACCAGAATTGTTCCATGACAATACAATACTTTTGGAATATCGATTGCATAGCTTTCGAGGGAGGAGTGTTATTAGTAAATTCAGGACCAGGAAGTTACTTTCCTTCGTCGCTGACCCTATATACCAGGGACTTGTTAGTTTCTTACAGGTAACTGCCTACATAAACTTCATCGTGGGGGAAACACCGGGGATATAAATACACGACGCAGTCAGCTTCCTGAATCGGACAACTTTCCTGAGTGAGACAATCAGAAACACTTGTCTAAATCACCAATTCGAAGCACCCAAGCGGCACCACAAACATCATCACAAAACACTCAGGTGGTTTCACCTGCTTACATGGGCGTCCGGAGGGGGGGACAAGAGGGGCACTTGCCCCCCTTGGAAAATCAAAAGCTTGAAAAAAACGAAGAAAAAATAAAGAAAAAAAAACGAACAAAATATAACATCAACATTTCTTAACAGTTCTCACAGTGTGAATTTCTATTCTCAAAACAGGAATTGAATAAAGAGCATATTTTTGGTATTTTTTAGAGTTTATATTTACGAAATTGCTAGTGTTTCCCCTTTTTATATGCGGTAAATAGACCTTGGAAGTACCATTTCCAGTGATCTGGGAAGCATTTTGGGCCAAAATTTTCTTGCGCTCCGCTGTGTGAGGTAGCATCCAAACTCTTCTGGGAGTAAAATATTTCCCATGAAAAAATTTTTGCCCCCTAAAAAATTTTGCCCCCCTGAATTTTTTTCTGCAGACGCCCATGCCTGTTTATCTGGGGACCGCTCGAATGGAAGACAGGAATCAGTTCGGATTCAGAATTTGTCAATAGCAGAAAGGTTTGGGCTTACCGTACACCGATGCGGTTCACATATGCTTTTATGGGTTGGGGACAGGGCAGGGGCAGTGCACCCCTTGGCATAAGCTTACCCACAAAAACTGTTGCCTACTCCGACCAAGTCAGGTGAACGACGAACTCAAGAGTCTTCGGGAGGGACCAGTAAACGAAAGGACTAAAATTTTGCCAGTTGCTGTCTGAATTACAATTAGAAGAAATAACATTAACTTTCATATCAATTTGGCACAATAGAACTGTATTATCAGTAACGAGAGAGAAAAAAACAGAGTTTAAAAGCAAATACAAGGTTCACGAAGCAATTAAGGCGACGGTACTCTTAAACGCCACTTGGTTCTCGAAAAAGTTGTCGGTGTTGAACAATGAAATTGTGACGTCTAACTCAGGGAATACGCTTAATTTGAATTTTATAGTGTCATCAGCGTGCATGGTCACGTGTTAAGACTTCTTAAGCGCCAGTTTAAAAACGCCATGAAACATAAGTGTACTCCATTAAGCAATAACAAGTAACGAAATTACACTTTGCAGAAGAAAGTCATGTCGATGTTTCACACACACGCACTCAAAAATCGAAAAAAGTACACATGATCCCCAAGAGTTCTGAGAAAATAAAAACCGTTTTTGTTGCTTAAAGTAATAAGGGGACTTAACGAATAAACTTTCGCATCTTTTCGTGTGCTCGTTTCATTACAACTTTACACCGACATATTACCTGTGCCCACACTGTCCAATTTCTTAATCTTCCCTTTTGCCTTGGTCCAGATAAAGTCTTTTCAATTGACAATGTCCTACATTCAGTCCACTTTTCCTCTTTTAATGTTTTAACCTGCTTCTTGCTGGTAACATCTATATCAACCTTCTAAATCAGGCCAGAAATAAGCACGGGGTACTTCGTGCTTTGTCGGTAAGCTTCAAAGCTCGCACGAACCCTTCCAGCCAGGGGCGCACAATGCCTTGCATCGTCTAGTATCAGTACCCGAGGGTTAGTTTAAGTAATAGTTCATATTGAAATACGATCAAAGACCATAATCACAAGTCTACTAGTTATTTTAATCCTTATACATATTTAGAAAGATCGTGTTTTCTCAACTCTTTGAAATTTAAATTCGCGTGAATGGTATTATTATAGGTCCTATAACTTGAACGAAAGGAAAAATAATAACCAAAGAAATTGAGAGCGAAAAATAAGGATGATTGATGAACGTCCTCAGAAGTCCGACCCCTTGAGGCGCAATTCAAATTCATTATTTGACTTAATATGACTTTGAATTGGTTGCTAAGACACTCATTAACCTGGAGACATCGGCTTCTTTTGGAAGATTAACGAAAGAAACGAAGAAGCTTAGGACGAAGTTTTGAGACTAGACAAGGATGGCTGTGTTAGGCAAGCACTCTGTATAGAAGAAATATATGGTTAACAAGAGAGTCGTGTGTTCTGAGGACAGTATATTGATTCTATCACCATGGTTGCTTCTGTCTCAAATAATTGAACCACTTGTCATATCTACTTCACAAAGAGACGCCAATGTCTCGTTCGCCAGTCGTTCTGTGATAATGATCCTCATTCATAACATACATTTTTCTTATCTTTTGAGAAGCAACCATTCTTTTTTGGATATAGTTTCGAAAGCTTGATAAAAGGCAAAACTTACAACAGATATTTCCAATAAACTTTTGTTCAGTTTGAGAACTAAACGATGATTAATAGGCTCTGGGAAATGATTGTGATCACGCATGTTGGATAAAATTTTGTACCACTAAACAGGGAGCTACAACAGCAATGTGTCATGTAGCGCCATCAACTTGCTAAACAAGATGGAATTTAAATTTACTAGGCCGGTGAACTGTGAAATTCTTTGATCTTCTCGACACCAAACAAAATGGTTATGTAATTCTACTAACCTGCAAATGACTCTGTGTGTGTTTTTCTCTCTCGGTGCTATCTAAACTAAAATTGTGTGGTCGTTCGGTAGTACGAAATGTAAATTTAAAGAAAGTTTTTCATTCATTTTGGTACCACCTGTGGTCCTCATTGCCCCTCCCCCTCATAGGAATTGCTAGTGCAACAACGTAGTTAAAGTAATCCTCGACAGTTTTCAGTTAATGGGAAAAAACTGATGCAGGTTCGTGAAGGAATGATGCAAGTGATAGTGAGCATTTGCAAGGAAGTATTTCAGGACTTACTTTAGTCATTCTTATTATTTACATTTATTTAAATGATGAGACAACTTTGAAGTACAGCTTGGAAAAGTTTTCAGAGTACGCCATTATCAGGGCTGTGACGCCCGAGTCCAGACTCGGATTCGATTCAAGACTTGAGTCCGTGTTTTACTAGACTCGGAACTGGCCCTGAATGAATTGGGAGGTGACAAAATCGGAATTGGCCCGGAAATGGGCTGCAGCTGGACTCAAAATCCGAGCCGATTCCAGACGAGTCCACATTAATGAAAGTTTCATTACTGTTTCTTAAAGAGACAGTCTTATAAGTGCAAAATCTGATACATGAATGGTCACACAGTCAATTACAGGGTGGACCAGAAAGGCTATGAAATTGACTCATAAAACGACGTTCGTAACGAAATGTACTTGAAAAATAAAGTAAAAATCATTTGTAGGAAATTCTACACTGTCAAATGGCCGGAACTGGCCAGGAATCGGAATAGCTGGACTCGGATACAGCCCTGGTCATTATTCGTTCAATGCTAAGTAAGTGGGTATAATAGGCCTACGGATGTCCAGTGACGAGTCTGACGACGGAATCATTTCAAAATGAGAGGACCAGCATGCTAGCTAATTTTCCCACCTGAAATTATGATGTAGTTGACCACATAGGTTGCCTAAATGCTGAAATAACTACAAATCATGAGAAATTGAGACAAGATGGGGGATTAACAGTTTGAACATTACATGTACTTCAGATGCATGGTCCACAACCTTCATGAACCCCTCCCCCCCCCACCCACCTGTTACAAAGTAAAAAGTCATCTAGGAAGACATACAGCTAGACTTGTTAGGCTTACATCATTTTGATAGTTTCACATCTAAATTCATCAAGGCAGGCACAACTCAGAACTAGAGCAGCAGTGCTGCAGTCACTCAACCCTTCTGATGTTGTGACCTGTCCAGTTTTAAATTAATTTTGAACACAATCATGGCCCATACGTGGCACATACACAAACTCAAGCCACAAGTTAGAATAATATATAATAGATGTATTTATCTTTTCACTAATTTCCTAATTCGGAGGCTTATGAAAACTTTTTAAGAGGAATAAGACAATGTCTAACCTTTTACACGTTTCTTATATTGACCACAATTGTTTGAATAAGTAAAATCAAAGAAGAAAATTTCCCATTTTCCAGGGCATCAGACTGAGAATGTGACAAATCTTTATTCGCAATGCTGCCAGACCATACTAGAACTTACACACAAACAATGCCACAAGCAACAAGGTGTACTTATTCCTTACAGGCTCTAAAAGGACTGTTAATTACCGGTACTTTTACTTTCTAGGGTTCCAAATTTACATCAAATGCTTCTTAAGACAAGACCTGTACGTTATCTCACTCTGCAGGTTAACGCCTGAAACTATTGACAATAGGAGTTACGATCCTGAAATGACACAAGACTTTACCACGAAGCCATTAAAGAGCTTTGCATATAAAGTGAGCAAGAACTGACTTGACTGGCCTCAGCAGACTGCAATCGAGAAAGCAACTTCTTCTTGAGAGGCTCCAGCAAACCCAAATTAAGTCATTAAAAGGCTCTCTAATCTCATCCCAGAAAGCAACGTTTTTTAGTAAGTTAGTTTTAGCCCCTCCTCCACTTTAAACAAAAAACACCTGTCTCGTTCACCTCCAAGACAGAGGCACATTACCTAGCCTGCACCGAGTTTAACTTGCTAGAGGCATATATATATATATATAATCTATATGTATATGTATATATATATATATATATATATATATGTCGAAAGGTAAATAGTAGTACATTCGATCTTGAATTTTTATACCAATCCTAGATAGAGCATAGCCCTTATCAAAGCAGGAAAGGTTCAGAGAAAATACCAGAGAGAAAAATTGAGCCGTACCGAGGGTTTGAACCCGCCATCCTCCGCTTTCCGGGCAGAGTCTGTGACCACTACACCAGTTCGGCTTGTGATTCACAGAAGTGACAACCAGGCTACAAATACCTCGTGTGATTCAATTTTCTCTCCTGGTTACCATGGTAGTCCCAAGCGGGATGAATAATCAGTAGGTCGAGGTTGGTAGATCGAAGTTAGAATGTGTAGGTCGAAAGGTAAATAGTAGTACATTCGATCTTGAATTTTTATACCAATCCTAGATAGAGCATAGCCCTTATCAAAGCAGGAAAGGTTCAGAGAAAATACCAGAGAGAAAAATTGGTCTGTGAATCACAAGCCGAACTGGTGTAGTGGTCACAGACTCTGCTCCGGTTGGATGCCGGAGGATCCAGCCGGAAGTGAAAACCAAACGTTACCCCAAAAGGGTACTGCCCGGGGTACTTCTTCCTGAAGGATCGACGACCCTAAAGTGGCACATTATGACTTAACATGACCTTTTTCACAGCCGACAGACCTTTGCATGCATCGTGAAAAGAATAAATACCTCGCATGCAAACCTTAGCCACACAAGGTACTGAAGAAACCTAAGGGCGAAACTGCTTCCAAGGTACGAACAAATTTTTTAGGAGAAAGGGGAAAAATACTTAATGCGTCAAGGCAATAATAATTTTGAATTGGGCGAAAATTTCGTTGGGCGAAATTTTTTCAAGGGTGCGCCCGCTCCCAAGACTACGGGCTGGCTCGCATGACCAAGCACGTACAGTGCAAGGAAGAACGGTCTTGATTAGCTCGATTAGCCCGAGACTCTGAGAGGACGACCGAACGGAACATGACCAATCTCTTGATCTTCAGACCCAACCTCTTGATCTCCAGGGCCCCGAATTAGGTATGGGGGTTCTAAAAATTGTACTCTCCCAGGTAGCAAACCTGTATGTTTGGGCCCCATATGCGTGAACCCATATGAGGCCAATTAAATTTTGCACCCAAGATTCATAAGGGACCCATATGGGCCATATGCCCATATGACCCATGTGGGATATTTCTGGGGCCCACGTGGGGCAGTTGACCACATGAGCCCCAGAACTATCCCATATAGGTCATATGCTGGCCCATACGGGCCCCTTATGAATCTTGGGTGCAAAATCATATGGTCCCCATATGCTGGCCCCTAAGGATCCCACATGGGAATGTTACCTGGGCTGTGCAATTCAAATGCAAATCACGTGACTTTAATGTAATTTGGCCAAGAGACCCCAGGGCCATATTGTGTAAACAGAGGAAACCTTTTTCCCTCTTCTCTGAATTTGGTACACTATACCATCAAAATGTCCATTTGGTGTCAAAAACTTTCACCAGGGTGTAGCCTGTTTAGTCTTTGGGCCTTTCATGTGCAAGGGCCTCTTACCATTCGATCTCCACCCGGCGCCCCAAAGAAACTTCATCGCTTAATTCCCAGTCATACGCTTCTCCACCGTGACATCACGTAACAAATGTTGAAAGCATTTTGTGAACTTTTGGTGTAAAACGAAAAGATGATCGCTCAGATAAGTGCCATGCATAAAAATTGGAACTAATGATATGGCCCCTAGGACCATTTTTAATCCCCCCCCCCTCCGACCCATTTCACTGTGGCTCGTAACCAAAAGATTTGTCACACAATACTTTACCCCCCCCCCCATCCATTGTCACCAGAAACGATAAAAATTAAATCTACCGTGCTTACATGGGACTCGGGATCATTGTGCAGTGTATGCTAGACACTTAGCCAATGGAAACAAAATGGCGTCCAAATTTAAGTTGTCGCTACTCTCCCTACAAAGGTACTCTAACTCTACGGCGAAGACCACAATATGGTAAGCATAGATTCCAAACTTCTATAACCTACACTGCTACGGGAATTTACTCCTCATGGAGACGCAAATATCGGGGCGGAAGTGTTAATGTGACATGCACGCCGTTCTCATCGGCGATCAGCACACAAAAATAAGAACGCGTTTACAGAAAACCCCATTGTTAAAAGAGGTTAGCGTGCGTGCACTTTTACAACACGTTCTATACGCGCAGAATACATTTCTCTTTGTATTATCCGGAATACTTGACGCACACTTCTGCGCGCTCGGGAAATAAATGCGCTGGTTGATTTCCCGTTGCGAGCACGTAAGATATTAAACGCACATATAAAAGTGCGTTACATAAAGATAGCATAGAAACTGACCAATGAATATAGGTAAATAAGTCTATGAACTTTAAACCAGTCATTGTACGTTCATGTTCAAGTGTACTTATTTGTTATGCCGTCAGGAAGATATAAACTTCTTGTAAGTGGCATTTAGTACTGAGGAGTGACACTTCTTACATTTACAATGTTTCGAAATAACAAGTATTAGCACTTTTGTAAGACATTTATTTCCCTGGATGTTTTCAAAACGACTGAACAGTGATCAGCACTTCCGCCCCGATATTTTAGGCTCTGTGGGAGTCAACGCCCATTTTAAGTTTGGAATCTATGCTTATAATATCTTTGGGCGAAGAGCCGAACGGCGCCCCCAACTTTACTCTCAAATGAGTTCTGCTCCCCAAAGGAGTTATGTCCCCAAAAGAAAACTTAGACTGTACATGGTCAACCTCTTGACCATACCTCTACATCAGGCGCGGAGATTTCTTCTCAACAGTGGGGGAAGGGGGGGGTTGACGATCTTTCAAAAAAATTACTGTGTGAAAAACACAAAGTCAATGGGGGAGTTCTTTGAAAGTGTGGGGGTTGTAACCCCTCAACCCCCTGTGTCTCCGCCCCTGCTCTACATCATGGTTTTGCCATGCGTGGTCCCGTTCCAGAATGGCTGAAAAGAACAGATACTACACATAATCTTTGCCAAAAGGCTTTTTCCAAAGTCCCCTTGACTCTCTGGCGAGAATCCGAGGGACGAAACCAAACGTTCCTCCCGAAGGAGTTCTGCTCCAGAAGGCAGCTACGTACTCTGAATGGACACAAGAACATGACCAACCTATTGACTTTCAGACCTCTACATAATGGCTCTGTCGTTCGTGATTCCGTTCTAGACTGGCTGAATAGACAGATACTACACATGACCTTAGAAACCAGAATGCAAAAATGCATTGAGGTTTCGATGATTTATGTTTATTCTAAATAATGTCATACTGTCCCATTTCTTTCAGTCACTGTTCAAATGCTATCTTAATGTATTGGAAAAATCGGTTTGTGTTCAGATCTGATCTTGGGAAATTTTGCATTTTGACATCTAGTGACCCCAGATGACAATCTTGGGAATTCTAGGGAAAGTTTCCTCTTTGAACTGAGGTGACTCCAAATGACGATATTGGGAATTCTTGGGAAATTTTACTTTTTGACCTCTGTTGACCCAGAAAAAAATATTGGGGAATTTGGCTTTTTGACCTCTGGTGACCCAGATAAAGATCTTGGAAATTCTTGGGAAATTTTGCTTTTTGACCAAGCTGGTAACGCCGGATGAAGATCTTGGGAATTCTTATTTTTTGTGCTCTGGTGACCCCAGATGACCTTTTACCTCCACTATTAAACACTAGGGTTCTTCCTCTCACCGTAAGGCATGTGCATATAAAGTATCAAATTATTCAAGCTTCCTACCTTGAGATATCGTGTTAATCAGCTTTTCAGGATTTGAACCCGGTGACCCCAGATGACCTTTGACCTCCAACAAAAACAATCGTGTTCTTTGTCTTAACATAAGCATCTACGTACTAAGTATGAAATTTATCCAAGCTTCCTACCTCGAGATATTATGTTAACAAGGTTTTCAGAGTTTGACCCCCGGTGACCATTGACCCCACCAAAATCAGCACTGTTCTAACTCTCAGTATGGGGCGTCTATGTACCAAGTTTGAGGACTGTCAGTTTCCCTTCTTGAGATATTGTGTTAACGAGCAAAATGTCACATACACACATACACACACACACCCTTTCACAGCCTACATACACACACGCCATCATGAATGCATAGGTCTCTCTTTCATCGAATCAAAAAGGCTGAGAAGTGTGAACAGCAGGGGTGGACTGACAATGAACTTGGCCCCCGGGGAAAATGGGTATGGGGCCCTCCTCCTTTCCGACCTGAATCAACTTTCCCTTACCGACACTACTTATAATGGCCACAACCTATCCCACATAGGTTACCAACTCAATACCAGTCTTCACATTTACAAAGCTCACTTTTCAAAAATGTCTAATGTTTAATTAAAGTAAACAGATCATGTTATGTTTAAATACAATTATTATAGTAATATGATTTAAATAAAACATAATACACATTTATCATACATGAATACTAAATGTATATATACATTAAAGACACTAACAAGTAACAACTTTAAAACTTTTAATAATAGCAAGTATTAACCACTTAGTCTATTTATCAACAAAACATTTTCTTTCATTTTCATTAAAATTTCCGAATGACAGTGTGGGCCCCCAATCTGTGTGGGCCCTCGGGCAGTGCCCGGTTGCCCGACTGCTCAGTCCGCCCCTGGTGAACAGCAATTCTTATATAGTTGTGGCAACTAAACTTTGAACAGAGGTAATTTCTTATATGCCCTGCCCTCTTTATTCACAAGGCTGATCACCTTTAAGCTCCGCCCCTGTATATAATATAAGACCGATTCATTCTTGAAAGCAGATCAATATTTCAAAGGCAAATCACACTGTATTAAGCTGGGGTTCGTAGGTCTAAGTAGGTCAATTGTACGTCCCAAAGCAAATCATTTTCTTCTCCATGAGCAAATCAGAACATTTTATCATAGCTGTGCACAACTATTAATCCTGCACTTTCATTTCAGCCTGATTCATAGTTATGTGGAATGATAACGTTGGACTGATGCATTGTCATGGTTGAATTCTTTTTTACTGTTTTTCAAACAAGAGCTGAGAGGAAGTTATTGGGAGTGTCAGAGGGGTAGGGGTAAAGCTGTGAAACAGAAACTACAGGGTCGGTGTATCCCCCTATATCAGTACTAAAAGGTAAATCATCTGGAAATTAAAGACTAGTTTAGGACTGATCTATTGTTTTCATGAATAGGTTTTTTTTATTT